>PVIR01000641.1:118535-162783 GCA_004026965.1 Petromus typicus | reverse complement strand
AAGGTGAAAGGGGACAATGTTGAGATTGTAACAAAAAAGTAAGGAAACAAATTTTATATATATGGGGGGGTGGTAGGGTGGGTGGGGCTATGGGAAAAAATGAGAATTAAGTTGTGTCTTATACTGGTACAAATCCCCATTATGGAGTGCAATCATGATGTGTATATTTAATGTACCAATAAAGATAATAAAAAAAATTTATCATACATTATAGAGCTCATTTACATCTTCTGCTTCTCATACCAAAGATATGGCATTTACATATCTGTGGCCTATTTACTTCACTTATGAGTGTGTCCTCAGGGTATGTCCATTTGAGTATAATTGACTCAAACTTATCATTCTTTGTGGTATAGTAATACTCCATTTTATTTTTTAAACAAACTCATCTTCTTTATCTAGTCTCCAGCCAATGAGCGTTTGAATTGTTTCCAAGATTTAGCTATTACAAAATGAGCTGCTATACACATGGATGCACATATGCCACTATGATATGATTCTTTTAATTCTTTCATGTATATCCCTATATTCTATTGTTGACATCAGAGCCACTGTTTCATGGGTTTCCAGGCTGCTGACCAGTGGTATAGTCCAGATGTTACTTCAGGAACACAAAGTCCATGCAAGAATGTTAAAGTTATCTATTTCCTGCACACCAAACAAGAGACTACATCCATGTGGAAAGACCTAGTCTTTGGGATATGAAAAATAAACTTTCTTATAATGTCATGTTTGCTAAAGACACATGAACACAAGCTAAGCAAGATGAAGGCTTCAAGCAAATATCTGCAGTTAAATGATAAACATTCTCAGAGTGAACTGAGATCGCTACTATTTTTGCTCAATTACTCAGCCATCTGGGAGAATCAAATTCTCCATGTATTTCTTTACCTTTCCCATCAACATATACACAGATACATTTCATAGCTCAGTACCTGAAGCGAAGCACGCACTCCTTAAGTAGACAATCTAAAGTTTCTTTCAAAACCTGGCAAGGCAGCTCCGAACAGTTACAGGGGAGGACTGACTTCCACACAGTAGCTCACTGTCTGAGCAGCTGGGCACTGATGTCCTTTGCAAAATTAAGCTGGAAAAGCCACATACTCTTCAGGCCAACTCCCAGAGGAAAAAGTATAAATGAAAATGGGTGGAAAGAGCTGGAGACGATTTCAATGAAAGGGAGAGAATCCACCAACAGCCATTAATTTCATTTTGGGAGTACAAATGATGATTGATTGATATTTCTGAAAGTCTTAGTGAGATTAGAACATCATTACCTTGAAATTTCACAATCTTTCACCTAGAATGCTTCTACAGAGAAAACTGGAGCATACTTCATTCTCTATCTCCCTAAAATTTTCTTGGCTAATACTCTGCCTTTTGGAAAATTTGGATTTTAGTGTATTTCATATTATCAGCTGTTTCTCTAAATTATCCTACATCTGGGTAATAATTGTTTCCCCTACATTTAAAAAATGGTCTTGAGATGAAACAAGGAAAACCCCAAAACAAAAAGTTTTAGGTTCTATACCTCTGATCATTATGAAAAGGCCAATAATACAATATAAAATCAGAAACTGATAGGAATTTGAAAGTGGAACAAGATGAAAAATTACAGTCTGTAAATTGTTTCTTTATAAATATAGGGTAAAATTATTAAATAATTGATATATTTATCATGACTAATAGCAGGATTACGATCAGTGTGCACAAATATAGGAGAATTGGATAAATCATAGGAATGGTAGCCTTTGGTCTTGTGATGAGTATAGGAATATTATTTAATAGTCACACAGATATCATTTTCCAAGTAGAATCCAGATACCTAGAGTATGTGCATGTCCTGCTTAAAAATGAAGCAGTTTAAGACCATATGAGGAAAAAATAGATCAAGCCCTCAACTCACCCAACACACAGGTACAACGTAGCCAAAGCCAGGTGAACAATAATGTCTCAAAGAGGAGCATTAGGTCAAAACAAGTAAACAATAGTACAGGTTCATTAATTTACACTGCTTGGAAAAGGGAAAGTAGAATTTCAAAGCTCTTTAGGATTAGAACTCTACTGGGATTTAGACTGGCACCAGGAAGGTCTTCAAAGAAGCTGGGAGCCCCCGTATATTCTACAAGGCAAAGAGTTCAGAACATAGATACAGAGTTGGAGTGGAGAGGGAAGATAAGGAATTTGATATGACTTTTGGGAGACCCATATCACTGACAATAATTGCAGCAGCCACTCAGCATCAGTCAGTGGAAGGATGCTATGTGGACTTGTTCAGTAGAAACTAAGATGTGTTTTATCATCATCAGCTAAATTGCTCAGTAACACTACCCGAAGTGAGTGTGTACAAAGGAGCTACATATAAAGCATGTTTGTACACTATAGCCTGTACTTTCTAGGCTAGTAACTAACAGGTCCTAGTTTGTGGAAGTCCAAGGTAGCTTTGGACCCTGGTGGAAACCCCAAGAGGCATCCATATCCCAGGAGATTGCTGTCACATCTTAGATCTAATCAACCCAAGAAAGCTCACAACCTCACCACCATCACAAGGTGGGACAGCAGGGGGATAGGGCCATTGCCACAGGGCATGGCTCTCAGACAGCCAGATCCCAAGCAGAGACACCTCTGAGGCAAGCGTCTTTCTAAATCTGGCACCAGGGTGTAAGGGAGTTGATGAAGTGAGCAATGAGGCCATCCTGATTTACAGGGCTAGGCACCACAAGATTCTTAGGAAAAATTGCAAAGCTAAACTCTACATGATTCATATTTTCCAGTATGTAAAACATGCTTATAGTCCACTCACTTAGAGTAAATGGCAAATAAGTTTCCAGAGACTCTGGCACAAATCAAACAAATGCTGAATTGTGTAGAAAGTCAGGAGGGATGGTGAGATTCACTCGGGCCCAAGGGCCCTCATCTCCCAGGCCACACCCTCCATGGCCCAAGACCAAGCACATCACCTCACCAGGACAGTGTTACAGTCCTCTCTGCAGTCAGTAACAGCTGTGAGTGGTCGAGACCATCGCAAAGAACACTTGCAGACTTTAAAAATGCTTTTCTAGCTTGGTCATTGGTAGGAGAAAAGGGGAACAATAAGCTGGCTGCTAATCACCTGCCAACATCATCCTGTGTCCCTGAAGCGATGCTAGGCGGCAGTAACCCAGCAGGAATAGAGAAATGCTTCTCATCAAGGCAACACAGACTCTCTCTTTAACTGCTCATTCCATGCTGTCAGCTGCTCACAGAGCTCACAGCAGGTTTTGTTGAGTGGAAAAGAGTTTGGCTTACAGACTGCTATTTTTCATATGCACCATGAAGAATGGTTTTTATAGTTTCAAATGACTGAAAAACTTATCAATAGAAGGATAACATGTTATGGCATGTGAACATGTTATGAAATTCAAATTTCAATGTTCTTAATTACAATGTTATTCACACATACTCATGTCTACTTGGGTATGCAGTATCTTTGCACTACTTCTGATTTAAGGTGGCTGATTTGAGTAGTAGGAAAACTCTGTTGACTCCAGGCTCAAACTTGAATTCCATTACACACCGCAGCATAACTAGCCCTGTCTAAGGGCTGGACATGTCCTATGAGGATATCTGCTACGGCCTTGAAGTATCTGAATACTGCATTGTTAGTTATTTAACTTTAAGTCATTAGCACTTTACCAGATATTAACTTCTGATGTTGGAGAACAGGGTTTGGGAATAGGCCGCTGGATCAGCTGGAGTGGGAGCTGATGAGGACAGTGGCACGAGATGGAGGAACAGAAGGCAGGGGATCCCACTGGAACAGACTCACAACATTCTCGGGCTTTGTGAACTACCTCTGGAGGACGGTGCTCCTGGCAGTATAAAATCATCCAAACCACCAAGAATTTGATCAGTAACTGAGCAAACCTAGGCCTCTCTCCCCATCCACACTCCACTCATTCATAGAGATGCTTTCCCAGGTTTGAATGTTCAGGCATCCCAAAGGACCCAAGCACAAGCCACAGAATCTACCATCCAAACTGCAAATACCTGAGTACCTGTAAGGCTTGACTTGTGACGCTAAATCTGATCATTTCATTTTCTCTTTGTTATCTGTACTAGCCTTATCATTAGCTTGAGGGGCGGCCTGCATTGGACATGCAGCTTTCAAGAGAACACCAGGTACAGCAGTCCTGTCCACTCAGAACCTGTTCAACATGGACAACGCCTGGGGCTCTGAGAAGCTGTTTGGACTCCCAGGGCTGCAGAGGCTGACAGCCAGGTCAAGGACAGAAATCACCAGGGCACAAGTCTGGGTTTTCAAGCCTGTGCGACAACAGCCTAAACCATAAGCACCTCTGTAGTGAGTGGAGAGAAGAATGAGACAACTCAGAGGGAGAAGGAGAAAGTGACTCGAACTTGGAAAGGCAAGGGGAGAAGTCTGCACATCCAGTCCACATTTACACAACGTGACATTTCAGAAAATCAATTTGAATTCTATGACCTGATATATTTTTCACTGCATCAGCAAAACCCTAAACACAGTAACACTTTCTTCCTTCCTCAGTTGCCCTTTTGGCTAAAATGTTTAGTCTAGGAGGTATTAACAAGTTGCTAGAACAAGAAAGGAGAATAGTGTGGGACAGGAGAAGGAGGGGGAGTGAAACATACGGTCATCCAGCAACACAAATCTCAGCGCTGCTTTCCCGGCAGCCAGGTCATTCTGCTGTACGCAATAGGTCACGAGCATGACAGTATTCTAACTTAGCTCCCTGCATAGTTTAGACTTGGATAGTCAAACCAGAGTATCAACATTAGGGGTCCGGTCTCTCTTCTGCCTAACAGAAAAATGTTCAGGTATCCTTACTGTTCAGGTTTATCCAGCAGCTTCAACTCTTCTTCTTTGGATGTCTCATAGTACTTTCTTATTTTAACCAGTTCATCCTCTTGGGCCCTCTGCATTGAAACAGAAAACAAAACACCAAAGAATGAGTGGTCTTAAGTGAGGGCACTGGACCAGCACTATCAGCATCAACTAGCACTTGTTACAGGTACGAATTATTGACCCATCTAAGTGAAGGAAACTCCAGGGGCTGGGGCCCAGCAAACCTCTGGGTAATTCTGCTACAGGCTATAGTTTGGGAATCACTGACTAAGGAACTGGTCAGCCAGAGGTAGAAGGAGAGGCATCTGATTGCTGCTTCTGAGCCTCCCGTAAGCACATGTGGGATAGCGGTCCTTAGTGTTTGTTTCCTTCCCCTTGGAATAGCTCTCCTAACCTACACAGGCTTCCCGTGATTGTGTGGAGTTACTACTGTTTTTGCATTTCCTGGATTTCAGAAGTTCTCATCCATAGCTCCCATTCTGGCATTTGGTCACATACTTTCTCGATGTATTTAATCATTTGTCTTGGGTGCAGCTTGCCTTTACTGTGTGCTAACTAGTAGCTGAGCCCATAGAAATAGTACAAAGCATCTGGAAGGTACTTTGCCTTTGATACACCCCTTTAATATCACTGATTATGTCCTCATTTTACAGATAACCTGGTAAAAGGCTTCTGATTCCCCACCCTCATTTCTCCTACTGTACTCTCTGTCCTCCATGTACTCAACAGATAACATGATCAATTCCATTAGAGTTTTACTGATAGCAACATGTGAGAAGTTCCTACCCTGCTCTATGGAAAAGCTTCTGATGTATATATAATGAGTAGTGAACTGGGCAGTTCCACAAGGTCTACAATAGTAGACTATAGACATGAAAATGAAATGTTTTTAGCTGAGTAACAACAGCATAGGATAGAGCCCCCCCAAAACTTCCTGGGAAATATAATTCCTTTAGAGAATCTAGTTCAATCTATGTTTTGCATCCTAACAATCAGTGAAGAGTTAAAAATCATTGGAATTATGATTCCACAGTGTCATTTTCTCAAGATTTCTCATTTCTCATTTCCTGAAGATTCTACTGGTTATTTCTATAACTCAAATCAAAAAGCTCTATGCATGTACAATGTCGCTTACTTTCAAAATACATTGCTACTGACATATATGTTAAATTTTTACTTGGTTCCAAAAAGTCAGGTAGAATCCCATCGTACTTTCTATTATACTGATAATCAAACAGGTTTAGCCAGTTTAAGTAATGGGTGCAAGATCACTCACCACAAAATGGTAGAGCTGGAACTCAAGGCTTACACTATGTCTAAACTCAAAATGCAGTCTCTCTATCCTATACTGCTTCCATATTCAATACCACCAGCTCATCTGGACTAAGAATAACCATCCACACTGGTATTAACATATTTATTCTTCAGAGGAGGACACTGGTGTGTGCCAACATTCAACTGGCAGCTCCCCTTCATCTATTCTTCCAGCAGCAGTGAAGCTGGGTTCCAGGGCACACACATGCTCTCCACCTTGCACTTCTCTACCTTGGAGACGTGCAGTGAGATCCACCCACGCAGATACCGTGGGGAAGTTAGGAACCTACACTCTTCAGACGTGTACTCCCAGTCCAGTTTGCATCTCAGGGGCTTCAGTTCTATCATGATATGTTGCAGTCCTTGCCAACATAGAACACGAATGACTCAGTGATTTTTAGGGCAGAAGGAAAACATGGAAACTCCAGGTCTGTACACCTTTGACACTCACATTTTCATATAAGGCCTCTAGGGTCTCCAGATCAACCACAGAATCATCCACATGAAAAATGGCTGCCAAAAAAAAAAAAAAAAAAGAAAAGAAAAGAAAGAAGAGTAAGGGATATGATCGGCTCCCTGAACCAACAATCAGCCCATTCCTAGTTTCCAAGCCTCGTGATACTGCACTTTCTTATACAGGTTTCTCCTTTCAGCTTTTTCCTGCACCTCTTCTTTTCTCACCAGGGGGCGCAAATGAAAGAAATCAAAAGCAGTTTCTATCACTAGCCCGAGCCTGGGCTCTGCCTTATTTAATTCCTCTGGCTCTGGTTCTTACTAAGGTTTAATTTAGGCTCCACAGGGGAAGTGTTTGTGTTTTAAAACTAAGTCAGTTTGTAGGTTCGAAGCACAATTTGAAATCTTTCTTCCCGGCTGGTAATTGAAGAGATTTAGTACCTAATGCACCAGAACTGACTCTTGCCCATTACCAGAAAGGGAAAGAGAAAAAAAGACAATGTTGGCAAATTAAATGAATTCAGGCATGTCATTTTAGGCGCCTTTCCATGGCCACTGCAAACATCTTGTTTGGATTAAAAAGACAAGCAACACCAATAATTGCATCAATGGCAAATTAAGATTACAGAAACCTCCCATGAGTCAGCTTTAAGGCGAGTTCTTATTTCCATGGTTTTATTAAGATTTGGCTTCTTTCTCTGTATCTTAAATGAGTCATTCAGCTGTTAACTAATATGCTTATGATTGCATCTGGAGAGGCTCTTAACCATATATGCTGGGATACAGACATTGAGATTTTAAAGCCTTAATGGATTTGGCTATCAAAGTGTTTGAAATTGGCAGGCCCACATCTTTAAATAATTATTCAAAACTAATAAGGTTTGTTCTCTCAATCCCACCTCCCTTTCTTGACTTTACATTGTGAAATTAACCAGCATGCTAGTAAATTTTCTCTGTGGCACGCTAATTAATTTTATTAAACCAACTAGCAATACTTAGAATGTCTTAAAATTTTGTTCCTCAACTACTGTTCCTTTCATTGATGTTATGCCATGTTTTTTTTGTTTTGTTTTGTTTTTTTGTTTTTGTTTTTTGGACAATGTAGGTATCAAAGCGGAGAGCAGGTTGCTTTTGTATTGTTTTGCTTCTTCCTTAGTTGAGAATCAAATGACATCTTTTACAAATTTAACAAAGGTAATTAACTGAGCTAAAACCATGTTACTCCATAGAACACTGAGAAATGTACTCGAAATTCCTTCACAGGTCACTTTAACTGCGGAGTTAAATGGTGAGCTATGCCTAGATGTGTGGAGAGTAAGGAAAGAAGTTTATAAACCCTGGGCAGAGTCAGGCACCTCACACTTCGTGAAGATAAAGGAAAAGTACATTTCCAAAAGGCCAATCTGAACTCACAAAATAAAAATGTAGTTTGATGAAAGAAGACTATATTCCCTTACTGTTTTGTGTGTGGAGACAATATACGCTCACTAATTATCACAAAGATCATACATTTTCAAATATCTTATACTTTATGAAAAAAACAAAAGCATGCAACAGGGATGTGTGTTATATAAATCTTAAAATTCTCCTTAAAAATCAGCCATCGTGAATGTAGAACAGGTAAACTTCTAAACTAATTTATCAGAAATATTTGCTTTTTAACTAATCACACAGTCTGGATAAATAAAAAGAACCACAGCGTAATTCAACCTTCACTAATGAGAAAGACAAGGATCTTTCCTGCTTCTTTCCCAGTAATTAAGTATTTGGGTTTGTTGTTGTTGATGATGATGATGATGATGTTTTGTTTTCTTGCTGTAATACCAAGGATGGAACTCAGGACCTTATGCTTGCCAGGCAGGACCACGGTGCCACTAAGCTACATCCCTGGACCAATATTTGGTTTTTAAAAGTTGATCAGCCTAGACCTCAAATACATGGTACTGTTGGGTTTGCACTAGTTTGCCAGGTAACAAGAAAGAAAATACCTACAGAGATGATGTCAAGAAACCAGCCTGGTCTTGGGAGATATTTATTCATCCTTTCACCCATCCAGCCTTTCAAGAAATATTTGCTGACTGGACACTGGATCAAATACTATAGACACAATGCCAGAAGTATGGAAGACATTCTGTCATTCTGACATTCAAGTACATTCTGTACTTGACCTAAACAAAGTGGTATCTAGAAGCAGAAGATGGACAGTCAATAATGCTTGGATTCACATAACAACATACTTACAAGTATATGAAATAGAGCAACATACATTAGCTAAGGTGATCAAGGCAGGCTTTGTGGAGGAGGTGATATGTACATTAAGATCTGAAGAACTTGTTTTGTGACTATCTTGGAAAAGAATTTTATTGGGAGACCTGCAAAAGTTCAGTTCCTTTCTTTCTGTTCAAGGAACATGTACAAAGTAGAGAAAGACACGATGACTGTCACAAAAAGAGAAAAACATTCTCACCATATGATGGTGAGAGGCGCTTAGCATGTCTGAAACAGATCTAATATTACTTATCTCTTTTAACACCTGTAAAGAATTAGAGACAGAAAACTACAGCTACTCGCAATTTATAATATAAATGCAAATTTCTTGAATTTTTTTTCTAGCACTGAGGATTAAATGCAGGACAGTGTGCTTAGTAAGGGAGGGACAGTGACACTGAGCTCCATCACTGGTCCAGAATTCTTAGACTTTTCAGACAGTAGTTAGTATGAAACCTTCTTGGTCCATTAAGACTCTACTAGAGGCCCTACTTTAAGATGCATCATTAATGAGACAGGTATAGACACAAATATCACTAAATTACAAAAACTAATACATATACCAGGAAATATAAGATACCTTTGCGTCTGTTGATAAAAATTACCTTTTTATGTCTGTTTCTAGTTTTTCTTGCCAATTTATGCTTCATGATATCACCAGGTTATTTTTTCCAGACGTGATTCTCAGAATTTTACTGTTATTTAAAATATGCAAATGTTGCCTTTAAATATAGGACAAAGTTCAAACTCCTCAGCCTGGGTTTGAAACTCATTCCTCTTCTGGTCCCAAGTAACACTTCTAATACGATCTGGGACCACTCCCCTTCCCTCATGCACTTTGGGCTCTGGCCTTCATGTGCAGTGCTCCTGGCCTTAACATGCCCTGACTCGCTTTCTACGTCTCACCCTCCCAGGCCCAGAGGTCAAACGTTTTTCGCCCTGAAAGGAAACCCTTTGACTGTCATCAGATCATTGTGCTCCCCAGCTTTCCCTCCACCACTGTGTCTTATATTTTATGATGAGGGAAGACAGTATATGTAACAAATCTCCATCACAGTAAGGTGTATAATAGTTTATCTCCCCGTGTAGACTGTGAGATCCTTGTAGTCAGGGATTACTCCTCATCCACTCTGGTAACTCCAGCTCCTGGCACAGTACTTAGGTTACAAGAAGTATAAGATAAAATGTTTGGGTGTAATGTGCACTGTGAGACTCCGAGAGAGAGAGAGAGAGACAGAGACAGAGACAGAGACAGAGAGAGGGACTCCTACTAGATGTCAGGAAAAGCTTCTTGACAAAGAGGACATAGAGTCTTGCAAAAGAGAAAGTAGAGATTTTTGCAAGGTAACAGCATTTTAACAAATGAAGATACTAGATTATAGGGAGTGAATTCAGGTTGCTTGCTACTTCTGAATTTGTTCCTGTCCAAAAATCAATGTTCAGCCACTAGTTCCATAATTGGGTCGCCAAGTCTTTCACTCAGTGTGAGCATACTATTTGCCTAAATATTCCATAACAAAAATAATCAAGTTAAATCCATCATGTTAAATTTAAATTTTAAAAAATGAATAAGAAAAAATGTCTGTCTCATAATTATTACCCTCAAAAATTGAAAAAGCACTACCACCTTGGGAAAAATATTCACAGTCAAAGTCTAACTGGTATAGTGCCTGCCTCACTCCCTCTCTCCCTCCCTTCCTCTCCTTGTCCTTCTTTCCTTTCTTTCTTTCCTTTTTTTTGAAAATAGGGTCTCACTATGTAGTTCAGGCTGCTGTTGAACACACTGTGTGGCCCAAGTTGGCCCAGAACACACGTTGGTCCTTCATTTCAGCCTCCCAAGTGCTGGGACAGAGAACAGGTGAGCACCACCATGTCCAGCTTGGTGTATTGCTTCAAAAACATTAGTGAAACACTCCTTTTTAAGTCATCACTGTTTAACTCAAACAGTAATTCCAAACAATACCAATTTGTAAATTTATAATAAGTGCCACTGAATATCAACTAGAAGGCTATAAGTTGGTCCATGTGAAAGGAGACATAAATAGATTTTGGTAGTGATAGGTGTTTTAGCTTGAAGATAATTAAAGGGATTATGAAATAGGGTTCATGGTTTACACTGAATTTAGATGCACTTCCTTGAATTGGGGAATTACTGAGGAATTGTGAGTAGAAAATATACTCAATAGAGTTGTGTTATATGGTTCAAGTAAAATATGGAAAGACCAATTTACTTTGCAGTAGACAAAAAGCAGCAAAGACTTAAATCATGTGCATAGTAAGGAAGAAGGAATGGGAAGAAAGATCTCTGCATGGTGACAATGCTGACAAGCTCTGAGGAATGAGACAATTGTAGGCTTTAAGATTAGATCTGGGAGAAAGGCTCTGTGCTGTTCTCACAGACACAAGTAGAGGAGCAGAACCGAGATATGACCATTGATCTTCTCCCAGGACCTAAGGCGTAACTGGGCAGAAGAAACGGAACTAGGAAAGGAAAAGAATTCATTTATGATCACTGCCATCTTTGCATTGATGTCTCCTCTGCCACACAGGGCTCTTAAGCACAAAAAATTCAAAAGTAGAAGAATCAAAACAAAGAGATCACCTGGTTGAGCCTAAAAGCTTCAGGAGAACACAAAATAAATTGTTATTTCTACCTTATAGAGTGCCCAAGGGAGATAAGGGCATTAGCCAGAGGTCAGAAAAATAAAAAGGTCTTAGGATTCCTTAGTCATCCTACATGCATATAATTTTACCTCCTATTCATCAAACATAGGTCCCTGGAGAGCCAGAATCCCTATCTGATAATTCTATCTCAAAATACCAAAATAATGTTTTAGAAAATCAAGCACTGCTTTTTGATTAACCTTTTTGAAAGACTCATCATTGAACTTTCATGCCATCACATACAATCAATTCATTAGTTAGCTAATGATCACAATGTGGAAAGAAGCCAATCTCTGATTAAAGTATTTTTGAAGTTATCTATGATCATACTATACTATAAAATATCTAACTATCACACTATACTATAAAATATCTAACTCTCTCTCTCTCTCCTACACACACACACACACACACACACACACACACACACACACGAGTTTCATCTTTTAAACTCATTGAACAAAAACTGTCGATACAATTTTCCAGCAAGTCTCCAGGTCCTGATACAATAATTCCTAGAAATGCCAGCTTTCACTCCATCTGCATATGGCTCATTATCCCCAACCCTACAGCTGGTGTCAGAAAGGTGAAGTGTCAAACTCACAAAGGGGAGACCCAGCAATGCATAGCTACTGCAAGATCAATCATTGCTGGGAGTTTTTACTTTTATCTTCCTCCCTCCTTAGTTCTCCCCACTCATACTGTCAGTTCAGTTAGAATATTTCACCTACACCTCACAATATGTCGAAAGGAAGCAGCCACACGCTGTGAAAAGCTGGTAATTTTATTGGGTTCTTTTACCTTTAAAAATCTGTTACTTGGTCAAGTCTGGTTTCTGGGTTTCTTTTGTGCAGGGAAATTGAGGCAAACATTTTTATGTGGTTCTCTGGTGCCTGCTCTGTACTCCAAGAATTATATACATGAGGATCATTAGGGTAGTGTTTTGCCCATTAAGATATAATAACCGTCAACAGGGACAAAAAGCAGATCAGTATCACAAATTCAAACTAACAGGCACACATAAAATCTACGTGCCTGCTGTAGGCCCAGGCACAGCATCAAGTCCTACACAACAGGTCAATTCTCTTCCACCTCAGAGGCTGCTTTTCATAAGCCAAGTAGAAAGGACATTCAGGGATTCTCTTAGGCCTGGATCTACTTTTTAATCCCCAAGCACTTCTCTATCTCCGAGTATGGCAGGCCTCAATGAACACAGAGTGTGCTTGCCCTTGGAAAGATTTCTGATTAGAAGGCAAAGAAAACAAGCAGAGTCACTCAGGGGGCTGTTCTTTTTGGCTAAAAGAGTACCTTTGAGCAAGGTGTGGTCTTATTACATTAGATTTGTCAAGGAAAATTTGGTCACTCAGTGCACATAACGGATAGGGACAGGATGGCCCACCTGATTTTGAATGAAGTCAATTTTAAGAATAATTCTAATGCAATTCACATTAATCTTCATTGTATTTCATTTAGTAGTTAATATGACACTTGCAAAGTAGGGCAATAATTGCTTACAAGTGAATTAAACCTTTTATCAGCCCAGGAAACCAAAGACTGTAGGACTATTTGACTCTATTAATGGAAATTATTTTCTTATATTAACTTCCAATTAGCTAACACAAGCCAGTTGCTTTGCAAATGTACTGATATTTAGGGCAATTGTTAAAGAAACAAAACAGAATGAACAAAGTAACATGGATGACCCAGTCTTTTAAAATTTTCACATGAAAGTCATGAAGCTCCAACAAAACTATTCTTGTTAAAGAAAAGGATGCGTGCGAGTGGAAGCGCCTGAGAGCTACATAGAAAGGGGGCAGGGACATCTTCATGTGTTTCACTCTCCAACAACAAGGGTATTACTGGAAGGAAATAGCAAGTCCAATAAGACTGTACAAAGTGAAAAGAAGAGGAGAACATGGGACAGGGGAGAAGCACTTAGAGGACATGAGGGAGACCACATAGGACCTTCTCCGCCTGAGCAATTCAATAAGCACAGCTCACAACAATGGCCACAATATCCATAAAATCTTTCCTCAATATCCCTTGCGTTCCTTGAACTGACCACTACGATCCACCTCCAACTGATACCAGCCCTGTCTGAGCAAACAAAGACATGCACAAATCCTTTCTCTGGAAAGGATCCCAACGAAATGCCAGAGGGCACCAACTAAGAAAGTGGAATTTCCATACACCGTATTAGACGGTGGGGGAAGTGGACTTAATAATGAACAACTAGTAATCATCACATGCTTCTAAGTGCGTTATATCCAATCCTACAAGGCTTGCTGTTGCTTCACAGATAATGAACTGAAGGCATAAAGTCACACAGCTTGACTGCCTAAGCTCATTCACCACCCATCGTCTAAGGCAGTGGAAACTTACTGGACCAGGACTCTACACCTTTCAATCTTTAAAGGCAATCGGCAATAGATAACCTCTCCACCTAAAATGTTTACCACTTAAAAAAATAATGAATTAACCAAAGGACCAAATAACCACAAACGTCTAGAAAGAAACCTTGGTTTCTAAATGGCATCAAAACTTTTTACAGTACTCATCAGTCTCCAACTAGGAGCCAGAAATGGCCTGTGCTATGGAAAGTCTAGTTAGATACTATATACACATATTTCTCTTTTATTTAATTACTATCAATACTAGTTCTAATCTGTTATTTCAGTTTATGTAATAAAATAACCAAATTTCAATTTTTCTTGACCGTATGTATTTATCCAAAGTAATCAGCATTAAAGCTGAGGAAATTGGAACTTGAAAATACAAATAAAAAGTGCAAATAAAAAACAAAATCTGCAGGGACAGAAACTAATTTTCTTCAAAAGACAGTAATAATTTCAATTTCATACAGCATGTCAAAACTCACTAAAAAGGGATCACACACACACACACAAACACACACACACACACACAGAAACACCAACGCAAGTTGCTTCTAAGACATATATAAAAAATAAGAAATATAGTTTCCATTCTTATCCACATTGCAAATGCCTGCCAGCATATCCTGCCACTGGCACAGCTCTTAAATCCAGCTTCAGTGGAAAAGGAGATACATGTTAAAGACAGTGAGTGGAAGCCAGCTTGGAGGTGGAAGAAATGGCAATTACAAAAAGGACATAGTTCCCCTATTCTGAAATTTCACAATAATTTAATTTTATAAAGCAAAAAGAACTAATTCTTACCTAAGTACACGCACATACTATGCCTGAAAGTGCTTAAGATGCCATTTTATAGATACAGTTAAAATTGTTCCTGGTTCAAACTGCAAAGAAGGACACAGAACTCAGAATTCACAAAACTTCCCTGCTGTCCCCCATAGCTTCCAGAGGGCAGTGGAATGAGACACAGTTTGGGATAAGCCACTTCTGTTCTTCCATTAGTTCTGGTTCTTTTAAGGCACAGTTACATTCCAGGCAGACTGGATGCCACGGACAGTTGCCTGAAGGTAAAGTACAAAGAAACGCCCCCTCTGCTTTCCAGATTCTGCTGGGCTAGTGGAGGAGAGCACAGTGGTTTAGAAAGAGGTAGGCAGCACCCGCTGCTCAGGTGTTTTAGACTGCAGGAGAAGAAGGGCAGATGGGAAAGGAAGTATGAGAGCTACTATGTATGCATTTCGTCTATAATGTTTTAAACACCGAGCTCCAGCAATATTTAATAAGCTGACAGACACTGAATGCCCTGTACAGTTAGTGTGTCATTAGGTGCTGGCCATATGTTGGTGAGTTAGCCCCTTCCTGTGTGAATCCATTTCCTCTGCTTTCCACACATTAGGATTGTGGAGGGATTTGATTGAATAAGAGGATTTTTTTAAAAATCCTATTCTAAACTTCACAAAATTAACAAACTGTCTCCAAAAGTTCTTCAGAGAAACTCCAGAATGAATATCACTAAAAATAAGAAAATGGAGACATTTTGATTGCTATAATAAATTCTATATCAGTGACAGAACAAGGTAAAGACACGGACACTCAAAGATTTGCCAAGAAGTTGAGCCCCATCAACACAGTTTATCAAGAACATTGTTTAAACATGGGTTTAGATTCACTACTGTGTATACTATTTCTCATTCTAATTGGATTTAGGCTAATGAAACCCTAAAGCTATCAAAATTAGCAAGACATTTGCAAATATCATTAATCTCATTTTAATTCAGATTTCCCATTTTATAATGTGCTTTCTAGTTGTAATCATGTAACATATACATTTTAGAACATATACTTTCAGTAGCATGCCTCCCACCTCCTCTGAGATGAAGTAGCTTTTAAGCAGGGGCTCTTCTAGGCTATAGTGCAAGTTTCCTCAGGAAAGTCTTAAAGAATTTATAGACAATTTTAGACCCTCAATCAGATTCATTATGTTTTAGACATCTTGCAAAAACTCTGGCATAGATTTCTGGACATTGTTATGATTTTAAAAAGCCAAAGTTCAGAGGCCACTCTCAGCTGGAGTCTATAGGGCACTGACATACTTGTTCACACTGGAACTCACACAGGAAGAAGAGCTACGATGCAGCTGGACTCTCAAACGGACACGCCGGACTAGTACAACTTGGATGAAAAATGTATTATTTTGATGCTAGATTAAATATTATGAATATCAATCCTGAGCGTACGGGAAATTACAAATGAATGCCAGGAGGTTTCTGGCACCTAGTCTGTTGCAATGCATAGGAAGGTTTATATTAAGAATAGTCAAGAGCAATTTTCCATCTCCCTTGGGACAAGAATAAGAGGAAATCACGAACATGGAATGAAAACACTGACTTGTAATAATGTAGGCGGCCACTGTGTCCACAGATGCCAAATGCTTTTACATGTAGGTCATCCCATCCAGCAGATGGAAAACCATCAGTTAGTAATCACTTCCTTTAAGTCTGTCTTGAGCCAGACACAAGCTCTATGGGCACTTGAGTCTGCCTCCTGAGACCAAGCTTCCTCCACAGGCAAGGTCTTTGCTTTTGTGATTCAGTATATGGAGTTGGTTGTCTCTTGAAAGACGCCAAATACAATATGGGTAGGGAGATACAGGTGAGATTCTTGTATGAGGTGTGACCTATCTCTAACTGTTCACCTGCCTCCAGGCTAGGTTTCAGGTATCAATGAACATGTCACATCTTTCTGCCTATCTCACACTCAAATCTTACTAAATGGAATTCACTTTTTTACTTCAAGCTGCTTTTTTCTCTGTATTTCCAGTCTCTGCTTATTGTTTCCATAGAAATATTCTTACTAAAGCCAAAGTCTAAGGTAGGGCCCAGATTTATGCTCCACTACTGCTTGCCACTGTTGTGAAGAACTATAGCATGCTCTCTACAAGGAGCTCTTGCACACAGTCTTCTCCACATTTCTTTACCAATGATCACTTAAACAGTTACAACCGCTCTGTAACAGATTTAACCACTTCCATTTCTGTTTTATTCATTCATTCATTCAATAATCACTGATGATTATTACCTGAGTGTCAGACCCAAGTCTAAAGTGCTGGAAATATTTCAGCATTTGGGCCAATCTCCACCCTCGTGAGTTATACTCTAGTGGCAGATGTAAATGAAAACAGATAGATACAACAGTGAAACAGTGAAATACTAAGTACTATGAAAACAATAAAAGAATTAACTTAGAATGAGCTTTATCAGGGAGACTGGATATGAGATGGGCTCATTAAAGTGAGATTTAGCATGAAACCTACAGTTTATAAATATTAAAAAGAGCTAGCCAGACAGAGAGTGGTAAGGAACAGCATTTCAGACAGAGGGAATGTGTTGTGTATTCAGAGACACAAAGGAACCTGGCCTTTAAAGGAAACAAAGAAGACCATGGTTGCTACAGGGAAATGCTAAGGGAAGCACATGGAGCAAAGGGAAGTCAGAGACACAGCCTGGCCAGAGTATGAATGACTTTAGGATCAGCCTTCTGTAGGACAAATTCAGAGATTCTACTGTGATCAAAGCCTACTCACGGCACTATCCCCTTTGGTTTATTCTCTCCACAACTGATGTATTCATGTGCAGCCTCCTTGCAACACTGCCTGCATTTCTAGTCCACATTCACATGCAATCTTTATACCCTAGCAATGTTCATTTTCTTCCCTCAATTGGAGAAGCTCCTTCTCTGTGTGATTCCCCCATCCAGCCTCTCAGACTCATCATCTGCGGGATGGAGAGAATCAGTACATTGTTCCGTTGTTTCACAGTCAGCCCTTTCCACCATCCTGTGACCTCCTGGACAGGTGAAGGTCTGACTGTTAAGGGCTGGGGCTCAGGATCTGAAAGTAGCCAGGCTGGGAGGTGGTTAGTTTTGCACAAAGGAGTAGAACACACAAAATTCTGATTTTATGTAGTCTAAAGTTTGTTTCTTAAAAACCAAATTCAAGTTAAATAGACAGTTGGAAATATGACTTTAAATATTATACATTAGGCCAATTAGTAGTGGGCAATGCTTAATTTTCAGAGAACTTCCTAGGAAAGGAACACAAGATAATATAATTTCTTTAAAAACTGACTCAGTTATTTGTTACCAGTTGTGTTACTTGTGACTTTGAGATACAAAGGGTCTAAATTCTGCTTCCTGAATGTACACTGTAGCCAGGGCCAACAAATCATAAAGACCTATCTTGCAGCAAGGTTATTCTTTATAAGCTGAACCTCTAAGAGCCAAATCTTCTAGTTGTAAGAAGTGCTTACACACTGAAATAGTTAACATTGTTCTCAAGGTGACACAGTCATATTGTCAGCAGGACAAGACTTAAATGGCTCTGCCATTGGGAAAAACAGAATGACTGAAGTTTTCCAGAATGCGCAGAAGTACATCTATTCCATTCTGACAACCCAAATAACATATTCCAAGAATCAAGTGTTTCAATTCCAAGCCTATTTATGCTTATTTTGTTGTATTCATGCTTTTACCTATCATTTATTTATGGTACATGTGCTATACATGTGCTAAGATAGAGCCACAGAGATTAATTCTAGTGAGGAAAATGTATATATAGGTATATAATACAAAACAGAGATAAACAGATACATAATGAAAAGTGGGGAGATAAGTACATATGATCAATATGCTGCTATTAACAAAGCAATAGACTAATGCATTCTAAGTAAATACACTATAATTCTGGCTTGTTTATATATCAGCTTCTTAGGAAATTGCAAATTAATGCCTTTAGTCTTGACCAAGATGAACATAGGATCAGAAAGCTGAAGAATAGACCCTGAGCTGTGGTCATTTCGCTGGTGCTGAGAGGCTGTGGGATTGTGCCTGGCTGCCAGCTGGCCTCTCCCAATCAGATCCTCACATTAAACAAATGTGTCAGGTCAATGTCAGCACAGAGAGTGCTTTCAGAAGGGTAACAACACAAGGCCAAGTGCATTCCATTCATGACCAGATATGGATTCGGGATGAAACAGAATTGACATATCTGGGGCTCTTAATGACCTTCATATGCCAGTGTCAGTCAATGACTCTAAAGAAAAATGAACCTCTGGTTATAGTGCCACATTCATCTGGAACACATTACTAAGTACATAAATGAAATAGAGGTTTTTTTTTTTTTTTAATGACTTAGGAGCCAATGCTGTGGTGGACAACGAGGCATTTGAGGCAGGAGAAAGAACTACAGTCATAACCTTAAGACTAAGAAGTCTGGGATATTACAGTCGGTGATGCCAATGCAGAAATGAAAAGGTCACATTTGCTTCATGAAAAGATGGTCTTGTTGCATTAGAATACTGGACAGGTCCAGTCGAGGGACCTGATCCCCTATTCAACCCACAGGGCACATTGAATCCAAGGAGGCTAAAATGCCAAGGGAAGAAAGTCTGTGGTCTGGATATTACATCACTGGAATACCCCATATCTATATGGCACTATGTCATACTGCCATAGGATATGCCTAATTGAATAAAATCCAAGGTGTTGTGAACCTGTGGAAGCTCATATATATGTGTTCTACTTAGTAATGATAAAGCCACACATGGATTTTATCAAGTTCCAGAGGAGTAGCCACTTAGGACAAGACTCTTTCTATACACATTAAGAATCCCTTTCTTATTTCAACAATCACCTCAAAAAAGACAGCTCCCTCCTGCAAAACAATCAACTCCTCCACAGAGATTTTTTTTTCTACTCTTTTTTTGGCCTAATATCATAATTTTCTGATTCAGGTTCTTCTTGCAGAATTCTTCCAGAAGAACCTCTGGAACATCAATCTTTATTTTCTTTTAAAGTCACCAAAGAATCTACTGCTGCTTTTGCCAACCACCCTAACTCAAAGTATTATGAACATTTCCCAAGGCTTACTAGTTACATTTACACAATCAATTCTACTTCTGAGATTAATATTGAAAAGAGGGGACATCTCAATACTCTATGACTATCATTAATTCTAGGATGTCTTTGGGTTCTGTGGAATTTAAAGATGTCAGGCCCCCACTCAAGCTACTTTGGAAGAGAAAGCAGTGTGTGAAAATATCTGAAGTGCTTCTCAGTTCAGGGGCTTCTGTTTCACTGAGCAGTAGAGGGGACAGAACTGTAAGGAGCAAGAGCAGCACACGAAAGGGTTGGATGGTCTCCAGGGATTCCTACTGCTAAATGATGCTCACTTCTGCTGAAAACATCTTCGAGATGGTAAGACGACTGAGGAAATACAAGTAACATGCCAAGATATTTCTATCTGATTGATTTCTGAGAAAAGGGAAGACTGACTTAATACAATACACAAATTTTAAAAAGGTATCATTTCTGTTTCATTTTCTAGAAATGAATATAACTTTTCATTTTAAATGCCTTTTATTTAAAATTGAAGCATAGGCTGAGGATTTAGCTCACTGGTTCTGGCACCTGCCTTGCAAGACCAAGGTCTGGAGTTCCATTCCCAGTAACCACTTACAACAGTGCCGGGGTGGTGATTCACACCCCACCAGCTATCAGTACCACAAACCAGTACCACATATCACACTGCTGGGCATGGTGGCTCATGCCTGTAATAATCCCAGCACTCAGGAGGCAGAGGCTGGAGGATTTCTGTGAGTTCAAGGCTTGCCTGGGCTACATAGTGAGCTCAAGGCCAGCCTGAACTACAAAAGTGAGACCCTGTCTCAAAAAAAAATTAAAAATATTAAATTAAATTTAAAAACAAATGAAAATAAAATTGAGGCAAAAATAATTAAGTGGCTATAATGTTATTTTTTAAAAGAGATTAAGAAACAAAGATATAAACAGGATAGTTGATAAAATGTTTATCAGACGTATTACTGGTAATGAAGAAGAAAATGAATCAGTACATCACACATCTTTATTTTGCAATTTTCTAATAAAATCATGCATTTAGGTTAAGGTTGTTAATTACTGGTCATTAATTATCAATGCCTATTAACACAGTCACATGCATGGCAATGCAAGATGTTTGTCATTCATAAAAACTACAGTCATTCAAAATAACAGTAAGTAAAGCATTATTAGTGAATATATGGACAACCAGGTAAACTAGAACCACATGTGTGATGATGTCAAAAAAATTATTAATTTTTAAAGGCCTGAAAATGCCACTATGGGTATTTTTTAAAACTTATCTTTTGTGGGTAGTACTAATGTTATTAACAGATAAATTACAAAAATGTCTGAGAGTTGCTTCATAATTATCCAGTTTCTGGGAAGAGAGAGCTTTAAAGGAGATGAAGGTGAGCTGGTGGAACTGTCATGGAGTATTTAGGTACATGACACACTGACATAGTTTTCTCTATGTTTGAAACTTCCACAACACAATATTTAAAAAATTTAAAAGTGGAGAAAAAGTGATGAAAAAGACTTACCCTGTTGGATATCCTTCATTTCTAAATGTAAACTAGATATCAAAATTCCCACAGCTTGAGATCGTTTTCCATCCAATAACTTGATGATCTGGAATTTTAAGAAACAGAAGCTCAAATACCCATGCAATCTTTCCAAAGGCATACCAAAAACATAAGACCTGCAGACCCACTCAAGAGTGATGGTACAAGTACTCTAGCACCTACCTGGAGATAAGCTTATCTGCTATTACAGACATTTTACAAAATACCGAAAGGAAAAACACAAAATTTTACTAAAGCACATATTAACAATCTTCAGAATACTTTCTTCTGATCTCTTTTTTCCAATACCTTTTAACTAAGTTGTAAGGGCAATATAGTATGCAATGTCATATCCAAGTTTTTCACTTATCATTGAGATATTTTTATATTTCTGAAGTCATTTTCTCCAATCTTTATGACAATGTTATCTGCTGAATGGCTTAAGGTAAAGAACTTTCTGACCTTGACAAAGCTATTTATCAGTCATATGGTTCTGAGAAAGGCACATTCTTTAGGACTGCCTCCATATATAGTTCTCACTGTTCCTAAATAACACATTTACTTTAGAACAAAGTAATATATTATATGCAAGAATCTAGTAGAGTTCTTGACCTATAGTTCTTCTTAAATACATTTCAATGTTTCAGAGACTTAGGATGCTTCCTATTAATGCTATCATTCACAGAAACAGTTGCAATATTTTATATATAAAACTCTAACTTTAAATAATCTAAAATTATTCTATTACAATAATATATGTATATTAGAACATTTACAATCTTTTTCTAAACTTCAAATATTTAATTACCAATTATGTCAATCTTTATGAATACTCTCTGGAGAAATTCCTAAAGTTTTGTGTTTCTGTAAAACTCATAAATCAAGTCAGCTCCCAATAACAAGTCATACAATGGCTAATAAGAGAAAAAATTATCTTTTCTCTCATATAGCAGAGTTACAAAATTCAACACAGCAGACACATGAAACATCATTGCACTTCATAAAAGTTTTTAGTGCACTTTCCTGGATAAAGCATAAATTAAACATCCCTTCCTTTCCAGGGATGTACTCACAGACTTATCAAATACAGAGAAGAGAGGACTGCAGAATAATAGAAACCTAGGCCATATTATAACTACACTAGCTAAGTTGCTTGCAGCTTGAACTATAAGCATAACAAGACTGCTCCAATCAAGATTAGTTAATAGTTTAATGTCTAAGTTACTATCAGCTTCTCTTCAATCAATTATTGCAAGCATTTTATCTTTCCTTTCCCTATTCAAAATGGCTATTCTTATAGAACTATTAAACCACAAACATATGGATCTAATTAAGATATAAAGAAAACCTGATTTTTTCAGCCTAATATGTTTAATAATTTCAATATTAAAGAATAGGATACAGAATTTCAGTCATTTAAAAAATAGGGAAAATAATAAATATTTTTGTAATTTTTGTATAAAAGTGAAAAGAAAGGAAAAAGAAATTAAGCATAAGCAAGTATTTTCTTTAAAAATGCAGTTTCTTACAGAATCCAAATTTAAAGATAAATGATTCTAAAGAGTCCAATATAAAATTAGAAAATAAGCAATTTTTTTTTTTTTTTTTTTTGAGACAGGGTCTCACTTTTGTAGTTCAGGCTGGCCCTGAGCTCAGCCTCAAACTCACATCACAGCAATTCTCCTGCCTCTGCCTCCCGAGTGCTAGGATTACAGGCATGAGACACCATGCCCGTCACTGTGGTATGTGGTACTGATTGCTGCTGGGCGTGAGTCTCCACACCCAATATTGTACGTGGTCACCGGGGATCGAACCAGGGTCCTTGCGCTTGCAAGACAGGCGCTGGAACCACTGAGCTAAATCCCTGGCCCAAAAATAAGCAGTTTTTAAAAATAAATATTTGGCCATGCAGTCATTCATTTCAGAATATTTATTCTCCATCTGTTATGGGTCTAGAACTACTTTAGACTTCAGAATACAGAGGTGACAGAAGCAGAATAGTAAATCTCTGCCTTCAAAAAGCCTGCAGCTTAGAAATATTTTTTAAAAGTCACTATGATCAATTGCTACAGTTAATCAAAAAGGTACATTAAAATAAGCACCTGAACTAGTTGGACAATAAATCACAAGAAGTTCAGCTCTGAGAATTGACTGGAACAGCTCTTAATATATTTTTATCCAAGATAGTGTCTGATAAATTCCCAGTCGTGACACAAACAACAATGCCTAAGAGATAGATACAGGAATAAAATCTATGAGAAGAACATAATAGGGTCACAAAATCCTGTTCAAATGGACATACATAACTCTACCTAAGCAATACTCTAAACCTCTGAAAGCACTAAGACAGGCAATGTTCAAAGGTGCGTTTTTTTCTATTAGCTCATTAAAAGAAGGCAAGCGAGAGACCACAAGCCCAGATAGTGAAAGAGGAGCTGATTCTGTCTGTCATAAAGTAAAGTGAAGCAGATATGCTCCTTTCATATCTGAGGCAGGCTAAACTGTGAAAAAGATGTCATTTTTTCAAATTTTATCCACTGGTTTTGCATCATGTTATCTATAATTGAACAGATATCTCAAGAGTTTGTTGTTTGTTTTTCTAAATTTGGTCCTGTCTCCTGTAAAGCAAAATTACAGCATTTGTATTTTCTTTCTTATATGCATCAAATTCTACTTTTGACAAGACCTTTAAAAATATCTTTCTATTCTTCCAATTATCAGCTCTTTTTTATCAGATTACTTCTCAGAATGGAATAAAATGGCAAGAACACCATGGTACTGCATTGTAGGTTATGAACCCTCATCATTTTAAATTTTTTTTCATAGGCTTGAAGGCTAAATTTTATTATTTTTCAAGTAGGGTTGCAATTTGATAACAATTTCAATTCTTTTGTATTTATTTAAGCATAGTTTATGGGCTGATGCATGGTCAATTTTGGAAAATGATCCCTGTACTCCCTAAAAGAACATGTATTCTGTTGTTGGTTGGAACACTATAAATATCTATACAGTCCATTTGTACAAAAGTCTGATATTTGTTTGTTGACTTTTTTTGTTTAGTTAACCTATTTGTAATTTCAGAGTCTTGAGGTCCCAAGCTGTAATTGTGTGCACTTTCCAAGTCCAGTAGTGTTTGTGTTGTGAAAGTTTGCTGTGCCAGTGTTTTGCATGCATATTTGTAATTTTTCTCTCTTCTTGTTGAAAAGTTCCCTCAACCAATATGTAGTAACCTACTTTGCCTCTTTGGATTAATTTTGTGCCAATGCCCACTTTGTCTGAAAATAAAATAACTACTGATGCTTGTTTTAAGGACCTCTTTGCATGACATAATGTTTTCCATCCTTGATTCTTTAATCTATGAATTTCTTTTTATATTGAATGTGCTTCATGTTATTGGGTTTTTTGTTTTGTTTTGTTTTTATCCAAGTTGCCAATGCGCGTGTCTTTTGCCTGGAAAGTAGAAACCATTTACACTGAGAGTTACTACTGAAAGGTGCTGACTTATTCCTGTCCTTAGATGACTTTCTCACTGCCAAACCCTTTTTGCTCCCCTTCTGCTTATCTGACTGATATATTCTCTCCATTAGACACTCCAGCATTACTGGCTGCATTATCTCTTTACAGGATAATTTTCCAGAATTTTTAGGAGTGTTAGTTTCTTTAGGTGCTTTTGTCACGACAAGCCTATTTTTCCATCAATTCTGAACAAGAGTTTTGTACTATATAGTAGTCTTAGTTGGAAGGTGTTTAATCCTAGGGCCTAAAGTACTTCACTCTAAGCTGTCTTGGACTTTCAGGTTTGTGTTGGGACAGGTGGTATAATTCTAAGGGAATTACCTTTGTAATTAATACGTTGCTTTTCTCTAACAGCTTGTAAGGTTCTGTTCCTGCATAGGACTTCTGAGATTTTGACTATGAGGTATGTGTGGAAAAGTTCTTTTCTAATTGTAACTATTCAAGAGTATATGCCTTGCTTGTCTGCATGTTAACTTCTTTCCCCATATGTTGAAAGTTTCCACCTATAATTTCTACAAAAACAAGATTTTGAAGCTATTTATGCCACATTCTGATTTTCTTCTAATACCAAATATCTTAGGTTAGTTTTGTTGCATGATTTAGCAGCTACTGGATCCATTTTCTATAATCTCTTGGTTTGTATTTTTGTGTGTTTGTTTGTTTGTTTTGAGACAGCATCTCCCTTTGTAGTTCAGACTGGCCCCAAACTCACTATGCAGCCCAGGCTAGCCTCAAACTCACAGAAATCCCCCTACCTCTGCCTCCTGAGTACTGAGATTACAAGCGTGAGCCATGACATTTGGCATCGTAGTATGTGATTACCAGGGATCAAACTCGGGACCTTGCTCTTACCAGGGAGACAATGGAACCACTGAGCTAAATCCCCAGCCCAATCTCATTTGTAAAGTATCTCTGAGTATACAGTCATCTACAAGAGCTCCGATTTTAGTTCTGACACTATATCCTCACAATGGTTGCTTTTAGTGCCCATATTTTCAATATAATTTTTTATCTCCTCAGTTTCTGTATGGCATCTTTTCATGAACTCTACTTCTTCACTTAGCTGTTCATTTATTGTTTTTTAATCATTTTGTTTAGCTCAGCTAGCTTCTTCTTAGTGTCTTCTTTGATTTCACTGATTTAAGTGTATTAAAACTAGAAATTGATGACAAAGGAAGCCACACACAGTGTGCAAACACATGGAGATTAAACAGTACACTCTTGAATAATCAGTAGATTCCAGAAGAAACCCAAGAAAAAATTAGACAACTCCTACACTCAAATGATAGTGCCTGTAGTACATACAAGAATGTACGAGACACAAGGAAAACAGTTCTAAGAAGAAAGTTAATAACTATGGATACTCACATCAGAAAAACAGAGCAAGACCCCAAAGCAACCTAATGATGTATCTCAAAGTCCTAGAAAAACAAGATAATCCAAATTCAAGCTAGTAAAAAAAAAGAAATTATAAATACCAGTGCAGAAACTGAGACTAAAAGAAATTGCGAAGACATAATGAATCAGAGCTACACCTTCAAAAGAATAAACAAATCAGAGGAAATCTTATCTAGGAAATCTTAAAAAAGAAGAAAATACCCATATTAAGGAAATTAGAAATGAAAATATGACATAACAACAGACGCCAAAATCTGTAAGATTACTAGTAACTACTTTGAAAATCTGAATTCCAATAAATGAGAGAATTTAAACAAAATGGGTAGACTCCTAGATATGAGTTATCAAAACTAAACCAAGAATTTATAAAAACCCTAACCAATCTAATAAAATGTGATGAAATTCTAACAGTAATAAAAAAAAAATCTGCCCTACTAAGAAAAGCCCAAGACATGATGGGTTCTGTAAGAACACCAGGGGAAACCTAATTCCAACATGCTTCAAACTTTTTAATAAAATTCAAAGAGAAGAAGTACTGCCAAACTCATTCCTGGAAGCTGGCATTACCTTGGCTCAAAGCTAGAGAAGGACTCAATTGTGAAAGAAAAAGCCAAATCAATCTTCTTGATAAATTGAAATGCAAAATTTCTTAACAGGAGATCAGCAAACAGAATGCAACAAATCATTAAAATGATCACTCATCATGAACAAGTAGGCTTAATCTCAAGGATGAAAGAATGGTTCAATATACACAAATCAATAAATACAATACATCACAAAAACAGAAGCAATGACAAAAGTCATATGAACATCTCAAAAGATGTAGAAAAATGCTTTGTCAAAATCCAGTATCCATTATCATCACTCCTGTTTGATATTATACTCAAAACTTTAGCCAGGGCAATCAAACAAAAGAAAGAATAAAAGGATTATATGGGAAAGAATGAATTCAAATATTTTTATTTGGAGAAAACATGATCCTTTACAATGAAGATCTAAAAAAAAAATTTCATTAAATGACTCAGAACTAATAAAAAAAAATACTAATAAAGCAAAGCAGCAGGACACAACATTAACACATAAATCCAAACAGTGTTCTGCTATACTTGCCAATAATGTACCCACAGAGAAGAAATTAAGAAATGATATCATTCACAATAGCCTCCAAAAATTGCTTAGGATTTAACCTGTGAAGAAAATAAAAGACTTATAGAAAGAAAACTAGAGACTCTAAAAAAGGAGATTAAAGAGGATATAAGAAAACAAAAAGATAACCCTGTTCCTGCATAGGTACAATGATTAGTGTCAAAGCTGGTATATAGATTGAATGCCACCCCAATCAAAAATGCCAACAATATTCCTCACAAAACTTGAATACATGTGAACCAAATGCTAGCACACTCCACTATATAAAACAAATATTAACAGACACAAAAAGCCAAATAAGCACTTAATACAATAGTAGTGAGGGACCTCAACACCCCACAGTCACAAATAGATCAACTAGACAAAATCAACCATGAAATGCTAGAACTGAACCAAACTTTTGAACAAACAGACTTAATAGATGTCTATAGGGTACTTCATCTCACAAAACTAAAATACACATTTTTCTCAGCTGCACATGGGTCATTCTTGCAAATAGATCACATGTTAGTTCATAGAGCATGTTTAGGTAAATGCAAAGGAATTGATGTTAACCTCTAGAGGGCAAAGGAAAGGGAGAAAATGAGAATCAAGATATGTCACATATAGGTACAAGTATTCAGTCTTAAATGTGATCATATTGTATATATAAATGTAACAATAAAATCAATAAGACACAGATCTGTAAATACTATGTGTTTTCTCTAGTGTGACAAACTGAAAGTGTAAATGAGGTATGGTAGGTATTGTGAAATAGGAAGAAAATGTTCAAAGGGAAACAATAACTGGGTAGGGGAAGGGAAAAGTAAAGAAAGGAAAGAAAAAAATTTGATAGAAAAAAATGAAAACAAAGCTGATGTACATAGAGGGTGAGGGAGTTGACAGGAGGGCAGGACAATGGTAAATAGAAAGAATCAAGATTAATCATGTACTGGCAAACTGCCGGCGAGGAATGTGACCATAATGTATTTCTAAAATACATTTAAAATTGCTCATTAAAATTGCTCATTTGTACTTCTATAAAATAGTTATAAAAATCATTCAAGGCCAGGGACTTAGCTCAGTGGTTCTGGTGCCTGTCTTGCAAGCACAAGGATCCAGATTCGATCCCCGGTAACCACATACAATACTGGGCGTTGAGATTCACACTCAGCAGCAATCAGTACCACATACTTCAGTGACGGGCGTGGTGGCTCACGCCTGTAATCCCAGCACTTGGGAGGCAGAGGCAGGAGGATTGCTGTGATGTGAGTTTGAAGTTGAGCTCAGGGCCAGTCTGAACTACAAAGTGAGACCTTGTCTCAAAAAACAAAAACAAATCAAATATATTCTCATTGTAAAAATTGATCCATATTACTAAAGTATAATAAATTTGATCAGCAACTTGGTTAATACCCATTCTAAGTGCTCATGGTTTCCAAACTGTTAGATCAAATATAGGTGATATGTTTTTCTCTATTTTACTTTGCATTTTATAGATAAAACAGTAAATTTAACAGCTAAATAGTTGGTTTACAAGTCAAATGTTCTGGCAAACTGTCTTGATATCCTTTTTGCTGTATTTTATAATTAATTGCTCTATTAGTCAGATATAATGGAGAGAAATGTAAAGAAGAACATGATGGAGACTGCTATGCATAAAAGACATTTTAAAAGAGAAGAAGAAGAAAAGAAAGGATTTACTGCAACCCGTTAAGCACCAGGTATTGCGTCTGTCGGGACACCAACCAATCCAAACGTACACTTGTAAATGGGGACAGTGACTCCAAGAATAGTGTAAGCTTTTATTCCTTTAAATGTGAACTTCGGGAGTGGCAACTATACTCCTTGTTTGACACTCCTCTAAGTACAGCCACTTAACCGCTGAGGCACAAAAGCGAGAGGCACAGAAACAAGAAGTACTCTTCGTTCTGTCAACCAGGTTCTCACTTTCTACCTTCACAATGAAACAACTTCCTTAACTCAGATACATACCCACCATCCAAGGAATTTGCCTTTATACTTTTAGCAGAGTAGCAAGGAAGAAAGCATGAAGAATAAAATAAGAATGAATAAAACTGAGGAAGAGAATAAATAGAAAAAGAAAAGGCAGAAAAATTTAAAATGCAACAAAATATATTTTGTAAAACATTTCATTAGCCATTTATATTAACTTTGCTCTTTAAAATAATGGTTTAGGGCTGGGGATTGAGCTCAGTGGTTCCGGCACCTGCTTTGCAAGCACAAGGGCCTGGGTTTGTTCTCCACCAACCATATACAACAATGCCAGGCTTGGTGACTCACATGCACCAGCAATCAGTGCCACATACCACAGTGCTCGACGTGGTGGCTCATGCCTACAATCCCAGCACTTGAGAGGTAGAGGCAGGAGGATTACTGAGTTCAAGGCTGAGTTCATGACCAGGCTGAACTGCAAAGCAAGACCTTGTCTCAAAAATATAAAATAAAATAAAATACAAGGTTTAGAATCATTCTAAAGTTTCAAACAACTAGAACTTAAACTTAGGGAAATTCTATTAAATGAAAATGCCTCTAGATTTTATTTATTACTTAATGTCTAAGTGCATTATTAGTAAGCTAACTTCTAGTCAGAACAAGTTTCAAAAATTTCTCCTGGAACAGAAAAGAAAAACTATATAACAAGATAAACTAATATTAGTGACTTATTGTCCCAAATCTACTAATTTATCTAATATATGCTATGCATGAAGGAAATCAAACTTACCTGATAATGCTCTGTATATTTACATATTGATTGATAGGACATTATGGACTATGGACTAATGATTATCTGGAAAATTTTTTAGAATACTAAGTTTCCTGTGATTGTCATCTGTTTAGGTACAGTTGTATACAACTCTGCAGTACAAGTTCAAATACTAGTTTATAAGTAAAACATGCATAAATAACTGACATAGGGGGAGCTGCTGATCATGATCAATAACATCAAAAGCTTCTAACTGTTCTTAAGTATGTGATTCTTCAAAGTGTCATCTTAATTAAAGAGGGAGTTTTGAATGAGATCTCTTCCTGGGCTATCCCAAAATCATTTCCTGAAGACTTATATTCAGAGACTTTTACTGAGACAGAGAATCTCACATCACACTTTTAGAAAATCTTTCCATGGAGGAAAATTGAGAAATAGGCTTTCCAGATATGAACCCGTATGTTATCCATATAAAAGGGGCTATTTCTAATCCTCATGGCTACTGTGCAGAAGTACTTCCAGGCCCTCAGGCCAGCCAGCAGCAGTACAAGATTTCACACTACAGAAGACACCATGCCTTCCATGTGACTGGTGGACAGTGATGGGATTCTTAACTTTAATAATATATAGCTTCACATACAAATATCATATTAATGATTTACCATGTTTATGTAGAGGCAATAGACAGGACTCATGCCTCAAGCTCCCCATGTGACCTTGTGCGACGTAGGTCCTTGGGGAAAAAGTGCCTGTTCCAGGCTGTTCAAGGAAGTATTCCAGAAAACATTTACTGAACAGTCTGAGTAGATATAAAACTTTGTTTAGCCAATGTGCAATCTGTTGAATTGGGTTTTGAAGTTATTTAATCCTTAGCCATCAAAAACATCTGTAAATTTTGCCTAATTTATCTCTTTGCTTTAGGGTTGGCCCAGAGTCTGCATACTTAAGCACAGGTCTTATTTTAGAAGACTTTGTACACTTTAAGGAATTATTAAGGTTCATTTATATAATGCATAAACACTTATTTTATTCCACATTAAACATAACTCTACCTAGCTAATTGTAAACACAAACTAAATCCATCCTGGGCCTAATCAATGACTCCTCATGGTAATTATTTTTCAACTTTCTTTGTCCTCGTGGATCAAACTTGATTTGTAATAATCCTCTAAGTCATTTCTAGGATTAAATGATTTTTAGCACTGACATGTTTCACTTTACGTCAGACTCAAATCCCTCACACTCCCATCCCGCGCCACCTTTCGTCCTCAGAGGAAAGGCAGACAGCGGCTACTCACCAGCCCTCACTCGGCTCCTGCATAAATCTCAACTCACTCCCCACAAGAGGCGCTTTCTATCAAGTCCTTAAACATCACTTTCTGTGGACCGGTAGCAGGCCCTCCATTTGTCTCAGTCCTATCCGGGGCGGAGTGAACATGGCAGCCCTTGCCTAGCTGTGATCACCGTCTGGGAGAATACAGTTTGGGCAGCATCCCACCGACCTGCATGCTGACCTTGTACGGGGCAAGCTCACGGGCTGCGTTAAACCCTGTTACACATGCCCGGTTGGAGGAGAAGCCTTTCCAGACTCTTGCCGCCTGCCAGGATTAGGACCTGTTACACGTGGCTACCATGACATTGCCGAAAGAGTTCTCAGTAGGCGCTCTAGGGAGAAAAGCCAGGCCTACGACCTTTACCAGTAGATACAAATGATTAAAATGAGCTTCAATTCTTAAAAAAAAAAAACCTGCCTCTGATTAAGGATTAAGAGGAAAGTAGGAAAACAGATTTGCTATATTAGAAAAACTATATCCTACTGATTCAGCTAGAAATGTCTTCTTTGATAAGCTGAGAGAGAATTCTTGCCAGGTCCCGTAGGATTTTTACATGTGTGTATATATACACTTATCTTCGGACTTTTGCCAGAGCTTGGCAGACAGGTCAGAAGTAAATGGTTCTGAATAGAATCTAAATGCTGGAAGCATACTCAGCTGAGTGTGTCTGGCACTGCTACAATATCAAGATTAACACAGATGACTTCTTATGAGGTTCAAAAGATTACATCTTACATCTGAAATAAGAAAGATGAACCGACACCACCACACCTTTGTTAGACACACTCCAACCTACACCGGATTGAGCTGACATTTTGTTCCTCAGCTTAGTTTTTGCATTTGAAATTTTTCAGTTTCACTGACAGGATTTCCATCTCTTGTGATGTCTGTTTTATCAGAGTCAGGAGAACAGGCATCGTGTTTATTTAAATGTAATCACATTTCTTACTACCAATCTTTTGCTTACCCATTTTAGGTAAATATATAAGCTTCTACCTTCTCTGTTCAAATTGGGCCCATAGTTGTAGGCACATACACACGCACACACAAAGAAATAAATTAAGGATCCACATGTGTAAGTGGACATTTAACTTCACAGCAAAAACATATATTCAATATTCATATGCTGTCCATTCTCACCTCAAAATAATCAATGCATACATGGCTTGCCTCTCACAGCAAAACTGAATGACATGGCAGAGAATACACAGAAAGTAGACAGCTTGATTCTCCCAAAGTAAAATTCTAGAGAACACTTCTACTTGCATCTCTCAGACTGCTGGTATCTTTTGCTTTCTGGGCTTTACATCAACACTCCAATTCCCAGTACTTTTCAAAGTACAGACATACAGCTTATATGCTACCGATGACAAGCCAACCTGTCTTCTTAGCAGTCATCTTTTGCATTTCTAAGTCACAGGCTTCCAAAAGGATCGAGGCACTTTCATAATGAATGCTGCATTTATCTTTAAGACATTCTTGATGAGCAGATTGGAAGGCAGGGAGACTCCTACATTAGAGATGTGGAATTCTGTGCTTCTATTAAGAGCAACCGGCTCTGATGACTGAACTGATTATGATGACTGACATCATTTACTCTAGATACAAATCAAAAGTATAAATTAGTATAGTCTCTGCTGGGACTGTATTAGAAAGCTGCATCTTTTTGGGAGGAGAGATAGAAAATCAGGGAGCACTGGATGTTAAATTTTTATTCTCATATCACCCATTCATATACCCCAAACTGAAAATCTTTGTTTCACAATAAAAATCTAATTTGGAAAATACAATAAGAATTTCCCAATGGAAAGAAATTATAATAAGTAATAACAGATGCAAGATAATGAGGCATGGTAGCCTATGGACGCAGGCCTTACACATGTGTATGCACATGTACACAAACACACACTATCATGGGAGAACACACAATCCCCTGGACAGCCATGACTACTCTTCTCCTTTCCCTGCCATCTGAAGAATGGACCGATGCCAGCCAATGGCGGAAGTGGATGCCAGCTGGAGGGAGGAGCAGAACTGCAGTTGGCAACCGTCTTGCTTTTTTCCCCTCAGGGAGAGTGAGTGCTTCTTTAAATACATCCAATTGATCCTTGGCAAGTGGCCAGGAAAATAAACGCTAAGTCAGGTCCCTTGCTCTGTGCTTCTCCTGTGTCCCACCCCTGCCATCATGCCCAGAGGAGCTAGTTGGCAGGCTCTGTGGTGCCATATTATGAAATGTCATCTGACTTGGTGCAAACAAGCCCTAGCTGTTGATGGCCAGCATGGCTGGTATGCTTCTGGGTAGAGGCCTCTCTCAATTGGCCTGATAGTGTCATTAAAATAAGCTCTCCACACACAGCCTGATAGTCTGTCCCATAAAATGTTTCTAGAGAAACTAGGCTTCACTGTTCTGTCAAACTGTTAAGTCTGAATCTCTTCCATGGCCTTATTTTTGGGGACACATAAAATGGCTCTGATGAAGTTTACTTAACGATTTCGGCTCTTCACCAAGAAATGTGAAAAGGTAAATTGTCACTCTGTCTCAAGTCTGAGAACATATTTGGCAACTCATCCCCTAACTGATGAAACAGAAAAACCTTTTACTGGTTTTTCAGCCTGATGAATTCTATTCAGAAAGCAAACATAGAAGCCACAGCAGGTGAAGGCTGCGGCTGGCCAGGAGGCACAGTAAGAGTGTCCTACATCTGTCAGTTTTGGAGATTTGTGATAGGTATAAGACCCAAAGCAAAACTACATGTATTTTCCCATTGACCACGAGTCTGGAGAGGAAAAGCAACTTAGAAAAACAGTGCATTCTTTGCCCTGTCTTCATGCAGGACCAAGCTACCAGAGCACAGGCCTGCTGAGAGCTGGTTCTTTAATTTCTCTACTCAAAAATCAGAAGAAGATCACTTTCTGTTATTTCAACTCACCAGTATGATAGCTTATTAATTTAGTCATAGGACACTAAGAGAGGAAGTGATTTCTCATATTTCCAGTGAGCTCCCGGGTGAACATTATCCATCAGTGGACAACACTTTGAATAACAAGATGACTACAAAAGAAATGTATCACTTTATTTCTATTAACTGCTAGTTCAGTTTAGTGCTTGACACATATTTATGTATCCATGGTCACCTAAATATGTTTTTCTGCTTGTTAACTAGTTAAAGACTGCCTCATTCTCCATCAATCGCCACAGAATTCTCTCCTAAAGCTACATATTTGGAAATAAGGATCACAAATAATTTTTCCCACAGGGCCGGTCCCAAGCACAAAAGCAGCCATACTGATCTCCTAAAAGCCTAAATACAACAAAGTTGGCGTAACTTTTGGACTTTCTGTCTTGTCTATGGAACTATCTATCTAACAGTGTCTGGATCTGGTCTCACATGTACCTATGGTGGCTCCAACAGATCTTTATTTTCCAAACTTTAGAGTGTTAGCTTTGGAAAATAACACATGCTAATAATTACGTTAAGCTGGTTAGAGATAATGGGTCACAGAGAAGTCATTATCTTTAGTGTCATCATGTGTCTTTGATATGGTAATCGTGGCATTCAAGTTATCAGAAATGATGGATGGCCTCTGAGTTAGACTATCCGTGATGCAAACTGCGTAGCTCATTCCCACTCCCACGTGGACAGTGAAGAGCTAGTGACTTCCAGCTTCAGGATCTTGGACCAGTAGCCAGCAACAGCAGAGAGAAAGCAAGGGCATACTTCCTCCTGTGAAGACACCGGGGTGACTTCATTCTCTTTTTTGCAGACTTAGAAACACACTTTTCCTACAGCAGCCGCCTCTCACAGTCCTCACTTGCTGCAGCTGCTGCAGTGGACATTGCTTACCACACAAGTCTTTCTCTTCTATTACATTTTTCAGAAACAACTCCTGATATAAGCATCATATTGTCTTTAATAAGCTGAGCTCCTTTCATACACATAAGATGAAGAGTCCATACACATAAGATGGAGATGTTCGTAAGAGAGAAAAAAGAACTGTGTGCACACATTTTAGAAGAGTTACAAGCATCTGGTAGGATTTGTGTACATATCCTAGCACATTTCCCCTAGAATTAGTCTTATCACTTTCCTTTTCCTCACAGCCCAGCTGTGAAAACATAATATAGTCTCCTTTGGTGATTCAAAAATATCTGCTCACCAGTCTCTGAAAAAGTGGGCTCATACTCTACCCTGAGGAGATTCAACAATCAACATTCTCCGAGGGTCTTTCCTCTGGACACGACTATTAATACTTGGCTGTTAAGGCAGCAGTTGCCAGTAATCTCAGCGCTTGGGAGGCTGAGGCAGTAGGAGTGCCACAAGTTTGAGGCCAGCTTGGGTGACATGGTGAATTTAAGGCCAACCAAAACTACATAATAAGACTTCCACTTCCAAAAAACATTCAGTATGTGATTTGCCACTTTGGTGTCTGACTGCTGGTCTTGTGGTCTTCCCTTGAAATATGTCTCATTCCAGCAAAGAAGTACAGCCCTTAGCTATTCATGCTGCCATAAGGCCATAGCCTTTAGGATATGAAAATCAAAACGACTTTGAGTTTCAGTACAGCAGGGTAAAGGTTTACTTCCTTTCTTTCCCACTTCCTTTTTTCTTTTTTCCCTGAAAAATTGGCCCAAAACAATGAGGTGGAGGATTTGAAACAAAATCTTCCAAAATCTAAATTCATTAGCATGGATGAAAGGCAGAGTTCAGGTAGCCACAGACAGAAAAGTATTACCCACTGGAGAGGTACATACAGGCAGGAAGCCAAGATCAGGGGCTCACCTCAGAGCTGATGCATAGAACATTTAGGTAATGATGCATAATCCACTTACTGTGATCAAGAAGTTCCATTTCTGGGGAACTGAAAGCAGATGGAGTTGGCTAAGGGCTGACAGGTAGGTACAGCAGGGCATGGGCCAAACACCAGAATGGGGTCAAGTGTTAAAACTGCAACTTGTGATTTTGAACTTTGAAAAAGCATTAAAAGATAACACTATACTCATATCATTTAAGAACAATAAAAGCAAAATGTGCACTCAGTTCCTTTCTATTATAAAATTCCATTATAAATCATAACCAAATAAAGATGTAAATGAGTTCTAGTATATACAGTTGATATTATAGAAAATATTTAAAAGGAAAGAAGGTATAGGGGTAAATAATGAGGGGAAAAAGAATGCAACAGTAATTTAAAAAATGTAAACAAAGTTTATGTTTATGGAGGTGGGGACTGCAGGGTGGGTGGGGGAAGGAGAAAAATGAGATTCAAGTTGTGTTATATTCTGGCACAAACTCTCAATATTGAATGTGATGTTGATGTGTATTCATAATGTACCAATAAAAATTTGAGTACTTTTTTTTTTTTTTGAGACAGGGTCTCACTTTGTAGTTCAGGCTGGCCCTGAGCTCAGCCTCCAACTCACATCACAGCAATCCTCCTGCCTCTGCCTCCCTAATTCTGGGATTACAGATGTGAGCCACCATGACCGGCACTGTGGTATGTGGTACTGATTATTGCTGGGCGTGAGTCTCCACATCCAGTATGTGGTTACTGGAGAATCAAACCCACGTCCTAGAGTTTGCAAAACAGGCGCCAGAACCACTGAGCTAAATCCCCAGCCTTGAATAAAATAATTTAATCAAATGATTTCCATCATCTTTGGGGGTAAATGAATCTTTTCCCTTAGTCTATTAAAATCTATTAACCTATGAAAGCATTTTTAGGGCCAGGGATTTAGCTCAGTGGTTCCAGCACTTGCCTTGCAAGTGCAAGGACCCAGGTTCCATCCCCGGTAACTACATACAATGATGCCAGGAATGTTGACTCTTGCCCAACAGCAATCAGAACCACATACCACAGTGCCGGGTGTGATGCCTCACACCTGTAATCCCAGCTCTTGGGAGGCAGAGGCAGGAGGTTTGCTGTGAGTTCAAGGCTGAGCTCAGGGCCAGCCTAAACTACAAAAAGTAAGACCTTGTGTCAAAAAAACAACAAAAAAAAGCGTATTAAATTTTGAAACAAATATTATACTATCTGGAATAAACTGCATTTAATAATCAAATATTTTAAAAACTAGAGAAACTGGCCTATTTCTCTTTTACATCCTTGTACTTATCTTGTATGCTACCAATGTCAAGTATGTTGGTCACAAGTTTAATATGAATTGCTATTCCACACAGCATTACATGCAAGCTAAAATTTGTATAATAAAAATTGAACCAAGTACTTTCTTTGTGTGACCATTTTCTACTTCCTTATTGATCTAATTTCTATGATATTTATAGAGCTATGCAGAAGTTCTAGTTCTTATTGATTCTTGATAATTTATACTTTCCTAGAAATTTATTTCACACTATTTTCATTTAGTGGCAAAAGCTTGTTTGTGGTGTTGTCTTAAACATTTCTGCTGCATTTACTTTTATCTTCCTGATATTTTTGTCTGTTTTTGTTTTACCCAATCTTGCAAAAAAAAAAAAAAGTTTTTGGATACTGTAGTTCTCAAACAAGTTTACCTGCATTGATCTGTGTTACATTTCAATTTTTTAAGTTTTCATCCTCATCTCATGCTAAATTTATTGAGTCAAACCATATGAAATATGGTGTGACCATTTGGACATATTTAACCTGTATAGAGCTTTTTTGTGTTCAATCTAAAAAAATTTTTTAACTCTTTCTACCTAGTAATTTGGGAAGCTTAATTTATTTTTGATGTTTTCTTTTTTTAACTTAGATACTTATATATTTTAGCTACACCTGATGACTCTTTGCATATAGTATTACTTTTTGCTGTGTTTTCTGAATTCCCTTAAAATAAATCTCTTAAACTATGGCATTTTATAAGTGTGACTATAAATTTTTAATAGTAAAGAGCATTGTTTGATATTGGCATGTCTTAAGTTGTCTCATTATTAATATGATTTCTAATTTAATTTCACTTTGATCATAGCATCTAATCTGTATGAAAAAATTTTCTGGCTATTTCTTAAGAACTGCTGTACATTTTAAGTCTTTTAATATTGCTCGATTTTCAAAATTACATTTATGGGGCCAGGGAGTTAGCTCAGTGGTTCCGGCGCCTGTCTTGCAAGTGCAAGGGCCCGGGTTCGATTCCCCGGTAACCACATAACAATACTGGGTGTGGAGACTCACCCCAGCAGCAATCAGTACCACATACCACCATGCTGGGCGTGGTGGCTCACACCTGTAATCCCAGCACCCAGGAGGCAGAGGCAGGGTGTTGTTGGCAGGACTGGTGACTTGAGAGGCATGGTCAGATTCTATAAGTGTGATATATCTCAGGTTGAATTTTCTAATAACAACTAAATACCATGAATTAACTGTCACACTTTGTTAAATCTTATTGCCACAACATAAATGTAATTTTATTTTATTTTATTTTATTTTATTTTTTATTTTATTTTATTTTTTTGAGACAGGGTCTCACTTTGTGGTTCAGGCTGGCCCTAAGCTCAGCCTCAAACTCACATCACAGCAATCCTCCTGCCTCTACCTCCCCAGTGCTGGGATTACAGGCGTGAGCCATCACGCCTAGCACTGTGGTATGTGGTACTGGTTGCTGCTGGGGTGAGTCTCCACACCCAGTACTATATATGGTTTCTGGAGGATCGAACCCGAGTCCTTGTGCTTGCAAGACAGGCGCCAGAACCACTGAGCTAAATCCCCGGCCCCTGCTCTTTTTTATTATGATTATTATTATTATCATGGCTCAGCTTCTCTATGCTTCACTAAAGCCTTCTAAACATAGTATGCTTTAGGGGCTTTACCACAATGTTCTGAATCACATTCTTCTCCCAGCAATCATCTCAGTGTCTCACTTTTTCCATTAGTAAGATGACTATAGTACAGCATGATCTATTTATATTGAGCCCCAGCTCTAACATTACGGCTTTCCATCGGCCTTGTAGTACATACGCCTTTCTTTGTTAATTAATGTGCCTTATTCCAGTGTTGCGAATAGCATCTATGTTCTCAGTTGGACAGGGAAGGAGAGAAGCACATCCACAAGACTATAGAATCGGTATGACTGCAAGGAGCACATGAAAACAAACTTGAAAGATTTATTTTTGTGCTTCTCTTCAAACAAAGCAAATTGGACAGGAGAGTCTGCAGGAGAGGAAAAAGTGACATGATAATTAGGTAATGAATTAGCCCCCTGGTCCTTGCAGCTCTCCACTACTTTAAAGACTCCTTCTCACCTCCCAGGACAGTGGTGGTGAACCTCTGGTTCAATGTTGAGTCGCAGCCAGATGTTCACTATCGTGAAGACTCTACAGAGTCCACCATCACTGTCCTAGGGCACCCCGCACATGCAAAATGACTCAATGTGACTAATAAGGTACCTCGAATAAAAGTTAATTAATGAAAATGAAAACACTAAAACTCAGGTTATTTAGTAACCACGGCCTGGAGCCAGATCCCAATTAAACCACACTTGTGGCGAAGGAAGGGATCAAAATGCCCAATAGGTTCCATCTGGCTGCTTCTGTGGGTTAAAGTAGAGGCCCCTCGCCACAGCAAATTAGTTCTTCCACCTTCCTGGCATTGCAGTGAGGAGCTGAAGGCAGTCTTCCTTACAGGGCATTGGGATACCAGGCTCTTCCCTTACCTGGACTGGGCTTGGCAGCTAGAGGGACTGGCCAGCTCTTCCCAGTCCAGTCCCTGTTGTCATTCACCCCACTGGAGGCCAGCGCTCCAATCCCATTTGTATCCCCCAGAGCAGATCTGATAATGGCCCTGGCACAACAGTGACTTTTTATAACTTCTGGCAGGGGCCTCGCTGACCCATAACGTGGCTACACACATGATTTCTTCTCATACTGTCTTTGTAAACTGACCATGCCTAACCTTGCTGCCCTAATCAGATCAATCAGAATAACATTTCTTTAAGCTGCTGCATGCTGGCAGCTTCCTGGGCCTAAGCTGACTCAGAGGCTGCCTTGGACACCAAAGGTGGATTTTTGAGTTTCTAGTGGTCTCAGGTTTCCTTCGCTTTTATCACAGTTGGTGAGCTTTGTGAGGCCCGTGTTTACAGCCATGCAAATTAGCCTCAGCTGGAGAGAAATCAGGTCAGGCCTAAATACAATCAAGCGCTGGGTCAAAGGTATTTTATCAAAAATTGGAAGTGTAGGTCAACCCAGACTCTCCTAGGAAGTAAGTGTACGGCTCTGCCTGGTGTAACCTGAACGTTTGGCCCCTAGACCTGGACACTGCTAAGTGATGGAGGAGAGTGGTGTGGGGCGCACCAGGCAAGCGGGACTGGCAGGCTCCACTAGACACAGTTCTGAGGAAGAAACCCTACATCTTCTACAAAGAAGCACTGTGGTTGTGAGTCTCATTTGTCGTGGATTCCATGGCACTCACTGACTCTGCAAGGTTCAAACTCATTGTTTTATTCCATTCACACACTTAGCTTTAAATTGTGTGCGTGAAGCTGCCCACAGGCAGGTAAGATGCACCTGGAGACTGTCAGTTATAGAAATTAAGGCTGGGACTAACTAGTTACCTTTAACATGAAGTCTTTGGCTTCTAACTCTCTTGTAGTCTCCCTTCATTTCCAGTCCATCCATACCCCACTGAAGGATCTAAAACTATTTTCTTAAGATTGGAAGATTATTAAACTCAGAATTATTGCCTGAGCCTGTGGACCTTTGGCTGGCACAAGTGCTGACTGGCACAAATGCTACTGATGGTTGCAGGCTACTCAATCTATCTGAATGTGCCTGGTTGGAGCACCAAGAGGTGTGCCGACGTGGGTTCTCTGGACTATTTTCCTTCTATGAAGTAAAGTGAATAAAAAATTGAGGGACTGCGAGCATCCTCATGTACTAAGTAGAATGATCAAATCCTCGAAATGCTTCAAATTAAAGTGTATCTCTGGACAGATCTGAAACTTGAGGCCCAGAGAATTTAAAGAACTTGCTCAGGAATCAGTAGTTGGTTCGGGTTAGAGTTAGAATTATAACTCACGTCTGCTGACACTAAGTCTGTGCCTTTCACTATACAGTGAATAGGAAATAAAACTCCAGCTCAGCCAAGTAAATGGAAAGTCAAGGTTGTACTTAAATTTAGATGAACACATTGTTTTTTGAGTGATTAAAAACACAAGCCTTGAAGATGCTGCTGCAGTTACTCCTTTGCTTTGCTACCTATGAGCTGTGTGGTGCTGGGAAAATTCCCTAACCCAACCTCTAAGCCCAGTTTCCTCATTTACAAATGGCAATAATGGCAACCATCACTCCAGGTTCTTATGAAGATTAAATCAGTTAATATATGCAAAAAGCAGTTTAACCCAAATCACTTAACATTCTCACTCCTAGTAAAATCTTCAATTATCTCACTTAAAGAATACAGTAAGGTTATTCAGACTTCTTTCTGTTCATAGTAAGCATGTCCCTGTGAAGACAGTGCCTAGGAAAGGACTGCTATGACTTCATCACTGAGGAGAGCTGTGTATTCCACAGAACATTGACAAGGTCAGCTGTGAGAAGTTGCTGTGACCTGAGTCCATGACATAGTATACACAGATGGTCATCCCCTGTCCTTGTTGTATCCTTGACTGAGAATCAGTGTCAGGCGCAAGGACCTGTCAGAGGGATCCAGCCTCATGCCATTGGTGAACTCCAGCCCATTTCATGATCTCAAAAAATAGCATATGCTGAGGATAGATGAACGAGGTTCTGGAAAATATGAGAGGCTTCAAAACTTCCTTCAACTAGAAGGAAAGAATAAATACTTTTTAAGAATACATGCAGAGCCAGGTGTAACGATGCCTACCTATAATTCCAGCACTTGAGAGGCTGAGGCAGGAGGATCAGCATGAGCTTAAGGCCAGCCTGGGTTACATCATGAGATCTTGTCTCAAAAACTAATAAAATAAGGGGAGTATACAGAATAATTCTTTTATAGCAAACTTTGTAAGATCAAATTGCACTTTTTTGCACTTTCAAGTTAGATGACCCTGTCAATATTTTAAAAACTTCACCCGTTATATAAGTTATGTGCGGATGAGGCAGGAACAGATTCTAGGGCCAGACTCAAAGGGGCTAAGTCTAACACTTCACTAATTGTAATGCTGCAGCCATCATTCTGAGCATCAAAACAGTAAGCCTGCAAATGATATGTATTTTACTAATGCCTATAAACCTTTCTAATATGTTGTGGGCTCCCAATATTTTGTGTGGGGAATGTTCTTGGAAATTTGGTCTCATGATGCACAGTAAAGAGCTTTAACAAGACTGAAGAGTGCCAAGGGCCAGTTACTTTCTTCTAAGTTCCTTTTCTGGGTGATCTAAGACAGAAGACCATTTAGTTCTCTATCGCAGAGTTCTCAAGCGCCCTCTGGTGGTCTGGGCAGGTAATGAGCGTTTTAAAGATACACCACAGTTGGCTTGAGGTAAAAATACAGTTTAAATTACTGTTTAACAGCCAACAAGAGAAATATAGTTGAGCTCCAAGAATAATATTCAGATCCAAAATTCTGAAAGAATCATTGATATTCATATTTGACAACTTCTAGCCATTTAAAAAATAAGCAAATAAAAGAAATGTATAACCTAACTTTTGGGACCTTCCCATTTCCAAACAGAATTTACAAAGTGGAATTTTTGTAAACCAGTGCCTGTCATAGAGTAGAAGCTGCCATTTCTTTTGGGTATATGTGGTCCTCAGGTCGAGCTGCAGAACAGGAAACCCCTGATCATTCCCGACGCTACTCAAGGCACCTGGACGCAGCACTAATGATCCCAGTTTATGCTCACACAAGCAACACATAGGCGCTCTGTCGATGATCTCTCACCCTACCACTCACTTGTCAAACATGAGAAGTGTGAATTCCTAGACAAATTCTTCTCTTATCCTAGAGGGAAGGTAACACACAGGCTTTGTTAAGGCAACCCAGAGAAGTGATCTTTGTCACAAAAGCTGAAATAATACAAACTCAGAAAGCAACAGGTTACTAATACCCCATCAATTTTATGTTTGGGCTTTTAAACTATACCCTCTTTATTCCCTTCTCCCTTCTACAATAAAACTGAGGCACAAAATATGGGATTGGACACTTACCGAAGTGACCAAGTTATAATCAGTGCCTAAGAGTTTTAACACCAGAGAGTTCCAACAGAATAATGTTTGTGGGACCATCACAACACCCCTGCCCCCAAGTGCCTGGAGGAGACAGCCAGTATCTCACTAATTCTTAGGAAACATCTACTAAAAAGACAGATGGGTAGGAATGTCTTCTTACAGAAAGGAAATAAACAGAGATGATCTATAATTCAAAGTCAGACAGATCATGGCTTCTTAAGAAAGGAAGAGTATCAACAGCTCACTGATCTTCAGAGAGTTGTTGGCCAAGTTTCGAACGCAATTGGAAAGCTTATCCAAATAATTATTTCCTTGACAGGAACAGGAGAATCTCAGACAATGTAGTCAGACATTTGGATCCTGGTCAAAGTACCAACTTTCTTGCTTATGGGAAAGTGTAATCTAAGGACAATGTACATATGGGCACAATGACAGTAGAAACTCTTACCTTATTTACAGTGCTGTATATCAGCCAGCCTGAATAAACTACTAGATCTTGGAATGAACCATCATCAAAGGAAGTTGTGGAATGTTTCTATAAACATTAAAAATCATGAAGTTTGAAAAATCAAGAGAGAATACTTCATATATTTGCATATGGTAATTTCCTTGTATAATCCTAACAGCCCTTTTGG